>JAXQQM020086515.1:0-28522 GCA_034641835.2 Pinus albicaulis
AATGGAATCAATAAGTTTGCGGGGAGCTTCTAGCGGACTATGTACAATTTGGAACCCTTCAAAACTTCAATGGGTAAGTACTCTGAAAATCACTCGTTGGATTGCAATTTTTTTCAAGGGTATAGAATTAAATCAAAACATCACTATCATAGATATATAGATGCTAGTCCACAACAGAGAAAAACAAGGCTGTTGGAAGTCTCTACAGGAGTTAAAAGACACTGAATATGGGGTCAATTGTATCTTTTTGGGAGACTTCAATACCACTCTTGGGAAAAATGATAAAATAGGAGGCTCCATAGTAAGAGATGCCTCCCAAGAAGATATGGAAAACCTAATCCTAAATATCAGCCTCTTTAATGTTAAACCTCAGAAATTCCTCTACACCTGGAATAACAAACGTATAGGTCCTGGACATATTGCGGTGAGGATTTATAGGTTTATGGCCTTGGACGGATTGCTCCTGCAAAATCTCTGCATAAAATCCTTCATCCTCCCATGGTGTGGCTCTGATCACCATCCCATATGCCTTGTGGCATCCCCTTCCATTAACCTTGGTCCCATCCCTTTTAATTCTCTCCTATATGGCTTGAATTAGATGTCTTCTCTCCTTTGGTATTGAATTCCTAGGCTGGGTGGATTGATGACAACCCCACAACTATATGGGAATCCAAGATTAAAAGGATCAAAATGGACATCAAGACATGGCTAAAAAAGAGCAAGACTGGAAGGCAAATGGATGTTATCGAAATAGAAAATCAGTTGGCCTCCCTTCAAGGCCAAATGGAATATGCTCAGATATGTTCTTTGGATCTAGTGAAAGAGGCATAAACCTTTAAATCTATGCACAATCATTTGAGGAGAGAGGAAGAATACTAGCAAATAAAATCCAGAAACAACTGGCTAAAGAAGGGAGATAAAATACTAAGTTTTTCCATAAGCAGGCGAAATACAGAGAAAGAAAAAAAAATATTGTGCAAATTCATCATGAGGGAAAGGTGTCGGATTTTGAAGAAATAAAAAGTGCAGTTGTGGTCCACTTTAAAGGTCTGTATCAGGCGGATCATGTGGGAGATAAATATTGTGAGGAATTTTTCCTAAATGTTGTAGAGGAGTTTGTCACTCCAGCTATGAACAAGACCCTCATCTCTCCCCCGTCTACTGAGGAAATTAGGAAGACAATTTTCTCCCTTTCCCCCGACAAATCACTTGGCCCGAATGGATTTTATGCTAGTTTCTACCAATCCTTTTGGGAAGTTATCCGCCAAGATTTTTGTAGAATGATAGGATATTCTCTAAAAAACCTCATCATAGGGGGAAGCATTAATTATTCTTTTCTGAGCCTTGTTCCCAAAGAGTCTAATCCCTCCTCATTTTCTCCTTTTAAACCAATTTCTCTCTGCAATGTATCCTACAAGGTCATCACAAAAAAAATTTCCACCAGACTTAAATCCCTCCTTCCTAACTTGATCTCAATTAATCAAGGGGGATTTTTGCCTAGCCGTCAAATATTTGATAACATTATTCTAATCCAAGAAGCAATTGACTAAAGTATGAGAAGAGGAGACTAGGGTATCGTAATCAAGTTAGATATGGAAAAATCTTTTGATATGGTTTGTCATGTCTTACTTTACAAAGTTATGGGGAAAATGGGATTTGATCCAAAATATATAAGATGGATTGATCTGTGTATATCTTCCCATTGGATATCTCCTTTGATAAACAGTAGGGCAGTGGAGTTCTTCAAGGCTTCTAGAGGGTTGCGCCAAGGGTGCCCCCTCTCCCATTTCCTATGCATCATAATGGGGGAGGCTCTTATCCAGTGTCTGGAACTAGATCGTCTCTCGTTGTGGCTTCCAAGGATCAGATTCAGTGAAGGAGTAAAAAGAATTAACCATGGTCAATTCACAGGTGATACGATTTTTTTAGGGAGAGACTGTCAGGAAATTTACAGGAGATTTAAAATGAATCTAGACAAATTCCAACAAGCATCTGGAGGGGCCACGAATGAAAAAAAGAGTTAGGTGTTTACTTGGAACATCTCTCCCAAAAAAGAGAAATAGATAGAGGAGATCTTGGGCTTTAAAGCTATAAGTGAATGGAAATATTTTAAATACCTCGGGCTCCCTATTTTCCTCAAAATATCAATGTCAAATGTATGGTAGAAGATCCTAGATAGAATAAAAACAAAGATCATAAAATAGGGTGGAATTTGGGTAAATATTGCTAGGAGAATGATTCTGGTAAAGTATGTTTTATCTTCTATCTGGCTCTATCAGTTCTCTGTGCTTCAGGCGCCCAAATTTTTTATTAAGCGGGTTGGGATATATATCAGGAAATTCATATGGGAAGGAGGGAAGCAAGAGAAAAAAAATTTCCATCTAGTAAATTGGCAAAAAAATAGAATGCATAAGTTGCATGGGGGTCTAGGAATTAGGGACCCAGAGTTGGTCAATATAGAAATGAGAGCTAAGTTATGGTGGATATTGGAAACAAGCAATGACAAGTGGTGGGTTCAAGTTATTAGAGAAAAATATATTGATAGACGGGAGGATTCGGAAGACAAAAAAACAACCTCTTATGGCTCCCCTATATGGAAGCTTTTAAAGTCCTCATCTAGGCTTATTAAGGACCATTTAGAAATAATTCTCGGAAATGGAGGCACGATAAATATATGGAAGGATAAAATTCTGGAAAAAAATCCTATTGGAGAGGACCCTGCTATATCTTTATTGCGTGATCACCTGGTCCATAATGGGGTGGAATTCCTATTCCAAATTTCAGTTTGGGATGCTCTTGGAAATTGGGCAGGATGGAAGTTGGACAATATACCAGAAAATCTGATTCAAGAGAAAGAAATATGTTTGAGAAAACTTAGAGGTAGTGTGTCAGTAGCACAATCAGTAAAGTACGCGTGGGGGTGGAAGAAGGCTATATTTACAGTCAAAGCAGGGTATGAGAAGCTCTTATTTGAGGAACAAATCCCCCTAAAATCTGCCATCTGGAATAAGGTATGGACTCCAAACACCATCCCTAAAGTAAATTTTTTCTCCTGGCTGCTACCTAAAAAATGCATATTAACCGCTGAAAATATCTAAAAGCATGGGTACATGGGACCATTTAGATGCCCTATGTGTGAGGCCTCGGAAGAAATCATACCCAACTTATTCCTTCACTGCAATTTTTCCAAGTTGGTATGGTCAATGGCCCTCGGGCCTCTTTTTTGGAGAGCTAGTTGACCTTCTAACCTTTTGAGATTCTTCGAATCTTGGGCCAAGTTATACAAGGGCTCCCTTTAGGCCAAAGCTTCATTCAAAGTCATTTAGACGACTCTCCTCAAATATATATGCTAGAATAATTGGCTAGCAAGAAATAAAGTCATTTTCAAAATGAACTGTCTCTCTCCTCAACATACAACTATGGAAGCCTTTTCATCTTGTTTTGAGTTCCATAAAACCATCATTGATCCCTTATTGGACCCTTAGGAGCATGTCTAGATCCATCCATGGGCCTTGTCTAAATTCCCTAATCCATAAAAAAGAGCCAGAATCCCAATCCATCCTAGCTCATTCAATTTTCTCAAGAATATTTTGTAAATCATGGAACAACAATGAATATAAATGGACATTAAAATTTGATGGGGCTTCCAAAGGAAATCTTAGGGTGGTAGGAGGGAAAGGGGTTCTTATAACCCCTAATGGAAAAAATGAATATTGGTATGCATGGGGTCTAGGCAAGAAAACTAATAACCAAGCTGAGGCATATGGCCTCCTCTTCCGCCTCATGCTAGCTCAACAAAAAAGGATCAGGGTCTTAAACATTATGGGGGACTCCCTACTCATAATAAAGAACATGGTAAATGACAGTGAGGCCAAGAACTCAATGTTGAACCAAATTATGAGGAGAATCAAGTGTATCTGAAATTATTTTGAAAGAATTAACTTATATCATATCCTAAGAAAGCTTAATGGAGAGGTTGATACCCAAGCAAACATAGCCCATAAAATCGAAGAAAGTAGGAGTCTTATTAATGGGATTGAAGGTCACCATATCATCCCTTAGTTGCTATGTTGGGCATAAAAGAGTAGATGGACAAGACCCAAACATATTTCATAGACAAAAGTTCATTCACTAGGAAAAGAGGGGATCATATGGATATTAGAGGTCATTGGCTTGGGCTGCAAGTTTGTTTTTTGGTTAATTTATTCCCTAGCCTATTATGAAGAAAAGAGGGGATCATACGGATATTAGAGGTCATTGGCTTGGGCTGCAAGTGTTGTGTGAATTTCTTTATGAAGAAAATTAGGAAAATTTGTAGCCAACCTGTACTGACTCACTTAGGAATAATGTGTTATTCTAAGACTGTGGGTAGAGACGAGGCTTAGGGAGTTTGTTACCGTGAACTGTCTCCTGAAGTGGTGGAAATGAATGGTAGGGGAGGCACTGGATAAAAAATGCAGGGGATCCCAAGGCAAAGGAAGGTGAAAAACAAAAAAATTAAAACAGATAGCAACACGAAGATGGAGATGGAGACTTGGGGAATACGACATAGATGCTCAGGGAGAGGTGCCAAGAAAATTGAATGTTTCCTGCCCATATTGATTGTGGCCCCACATGAATTCCCTCACTGTGAACATGAGCACCTGTAATTATAGGAAGGCCTAGAGGATTTGAAAAAGAGCTTCCATTTGCAGTGAGAGGAAGATTTGGAACGTAGAGAGAAAGAGGCAGAGAAGAACAGGAATATCCTCCACCTGGAGGATGCAATCGTTACTATCCAAGGCCAAATTAGACCTAAAGATCCAGCTGATATGGAAACCCAACACCTCGAACAAGGAGTTGAGCAGCATCAACCTGAATCGTCCAGCCAACCCAAATGACTAACTTTCTTTTAGCTTTTCTATGAGTAAATATACATGTATTTTTTTCTCGGCATGTTTTGTAGGATATATAACATATCAACAACAATATCGGCATTGTTTTTGTAAGTTTGAAAAACATACGGGCCAGTTCTGCTATGGATGAAACCACTGTCCCTAATTTTGGTGCAATTTGAAAATGTAATCTCCTAGTCTTCACTGCGACCCGGGCGCGAATTTATATAAAATAAAATTACTCTTTTGTGTAAAAAAAAAACAATTGAATCCATACCCAGTCTTACTACAAATACATAACATAAATTGACCTACTTCTTGTACAAAATTGCTGAGATTTTCTTAATATTATATTCCTTATAATGGATACAAGTATTTTCATTGTTTGAAAACACATTAAAAAAACGAAGTACATAACAACTAACATCATCATCTAGATTTGTGCTTGCATATTCAATTTTTTGCTCCGTAGTTTCAATCTCCTCGTTAGATTGATCATAGTTTATTATCCCCTGAAGTATTCCTTGGATGAGCACGTTATCGTCCTCTAAGAACAATATATGGATTGATCACTGTTCAAACCTAGATTTCGAAGGAGATTACACTTTGATTCCACTACTACTACATGCTTCTTCAATTCTAGCAAAGACCCTATATTTCAGCTACCTATGTAGAAACCTAATATTTCAATTCGTGCAATTTAGATATTGTATTGAAAATTGAGGACCTATTGTGATGCACATGTTCCTCATGACTTGTAAGGGCATGATGGATCTCTTGGAGCTCTCAAGAATTCATTCGATGCCCAAAGAAACCAATTTCTTTAGAAAAAACAAAAATGACACTCCACCTACAATATTTGCACCTCACTTCAAATCTCAATCATAAAATTGTCACTAAAGTCAAATAAATATATACCAGTGTATTTCTTAGATTTCAAAATCATTACTAATCTCATAACACCAAAGACTTTGCACTTTGATATTTCACTAGGGAAATGGTTCCCTTAAAATATACATAGCACCAAATACACCTTAAAATCAACAAATGACTTTCAAATGAACCTATAAAAAAATCATTATTCCACTAATAATAATAAATGTATTGAAAAATATGACTCCCCTCTTTTTCTTATTATTATTTTTATATTAAATAAAAAATGCATTATACATTATGTAACGACTCTAATATTTTTTTTATAAAGTTAATAAAAATTATTATATAATATATTAATGCAATTCAAATAATTAAATATTAAAAAATAACCAAGTCACATCATTTGCAAAGGCATAGTTACAATCCCATAATCCATCAAAGTTACTTATAAACACTCCAATGAACTTTTGCACTAAATGACTTGAAGGATTCCCGAATAAATATGACTCAAAAGGCTCTAAGAACATAGACCCTTTTGGGTAATTACCTATTTATGCTCTAAATCTATTTGAGAAATTCTCTAATTCTCTTAATCATGGTGGTTATGTAAAAATTACAATTCTTTTGAATGGATCCGTATAAATACTTTTTTCAGAAAAAATATCTAAAATACTTAAAAATTAATTACTATTTATTTTTATAAAAATAATTATTTAAAAATTTTATATATATATATATATATATATATATATATATATATATTATTTTTAAATAATTATTTATTATAAAAATAAATAGTAAATAAATTTTAAATATTTTAGACATATATTTTTTAGAAAGTATCTCACATTTTGTCGGTCTATTAGTAGAGATTAACTTCAAAAACATTGATACTTTGACTTTTTATTAGTAAGATACTTTTATGACAAAAACTTAATCAATGGATATATATTTTTTGATTTTATATAAAAATAATTTATCTTATAGTACTTTTTGAAGCTTCAATTGTTATCCAATAATTTTAATTTTATAAAATAATTAAGTTAATTGCGGTATTTTAATAATTGAACGATGGAAGAATGTTACTCATTTCATTGTATAATCATGGATCACTCTATCATAACATCACTAGGACATCAATCTAAAAAAACATAAACAATGGAAACTTGCATATATTCTTATTATCTTGACATGCCTTGAGAAATATATCCAAGGAAACATAAGGAATGAGCACGAACATATTAAATTGTTAGATATTCAACATCAATGTTGATGATCTGTTAAAATGTTAGATATTCAACATCAATGTTGATGATTTGTTATTGATTAATCAATATAATAATAAACAAACTTTGTTATGGAGTTCAATGAAATGTATGGAATGAAAATAATAGAACAATTCTTACATGGATTTCAGTGTTTGTAATTATATATATATATATAGAGAGAGAGAGAGTTTGTTAGAAATATATTTAATGGAAGTTTGGATTTTATAGTTTTTTATTAAATGTATTTAGATACATGTGGGGAAATATGTTAATTAAATAAGGGTAATAGTTGTGATGTAGTATAGTTTTTGTTTTTATTGTAATTTAATCGATTTTTTTTGCATAGTGTTTTATCGATTATGATGTATTTGTCTTTCACTAATAAAGTAAAACAAATAGCTCCATATAATAAGATAAGTTCTGCACAATAAGCTATAAGCTATGCACAATGAGCTAAGTTTCACACAATAGACTATAAGCTTCGCAAAATGAGAAGTTCCACAGAATAAGCTAAGTTTCTCATAAAAAAGCTATTAGTTGTTTTCTCGATAATGATGTATTTGTTTTCCAATAATCAAGGTAATCACATATTAGTTTTCCAATAATAAAATAAAATGAATAACTTTGCACAATGAGCTAAGTTCCGCACAATAGGTTATAAGCTTTGGAAAATGCACAATAGGTTAAAAGCTCTGCACAATGAGTTAAGTTCCGCATAATAATGAACTAAGTTCTGCACAATAGGCTATAAGCTCTGCACAATAATGAACCAATTTCTGCACAATAGACTAATAATAAGCTCCGCAAAATGAGCTAAGTTCTGCACAAAAGGCTATTAGCTCCCAAAATGAGTTAAGTTTTTCACAATAGGCTATAAATTACGCACAATGTGCTAAGTTCTGCACAATGGGATAAGTGTTTCGCTTATACACAATAAGCTATGTTTCTCGCACAAAAGTCATTAGTTGTTTTATTGGTAATGATATATTTGTTTTCCAATAATAAAAATAATGATGTATCTGTTTTTCAATAATAAAATAAAATAAATAGCTCACAATGAGCAAGTTTTGCACAATAGGCAAAGTTTCTGACTTCCACACAATAGGTTGAGTTTCTCGCACAAAAGTTATTAGTTGTCTTCTTGGTAATGATGTATTCGTTTTCCAATAATAAAATAAAATAAAACAAATTGCCTTTTTTTGCATAATATTTTCTCCTTAATGATGTATTCATTTTCCAATAATAAAATAACATAAATAGCTCCGTACAACTATTGATAATATTTCAATTGTAAATAATTAGGCATATATGCAGAAGTGTTGCTAAGTTGTATTGTGTAGAGGAAGCTTTCAATGTGTTTCTAGATAGCTTTCTCCACACAAATAGTCGTTTTCTCATATATACATTACTAAATCCTTATTCAAGTGTGTTTTTTGCACTTGCATTTTCTCATTATTGCCACCTCTGCACAACTTATTTTGCATAAATAGTAATTTTTTTGTATTTTTGTTCATAATTAAATCAGAAAATTGGAACAATACCCTATGGACCACCGTGCACAATGGAGACTAACAATATTAATCATTCAACAAAGATACATGGCTCTAAATTCAAAATCCCTATGCAACTACTCTTTCGCACAACTTCGTAATCTGCATAGTAAAAGCTCCGCACAACGAAGCATGATAATATTCCTCGTTCTCCCACACATATCCCATTCTCCATAAACCGTCATACAATATATGATCTGGAAATTTGTAAAAGTATCTCCGCACAATGACTTGTGTAGCCTGTCACCGCCCTGATCCCCCTTACTTTATTAATAATATTTAAATTTGTGCGGAGGTGCGAAGAAAGTTCATTGTGTGAAGGAAGCTTTCATTGTACGATAAATAATGTGTATATGTTTGTCTCTATGACTAATTAAGTGGGGTCTACATTTCGTCCACATTTCTACATTAGCGCATGGGTACACTATACTAGAGCAAGTAGCTACTTTAGTAAATCATTGATGTATATGAAGTTATTGTGAATACTTTAATTGTAAATATTTTGAATATCTATTTCTTCAAGCTTTTGTGTGGACGAATATATGCATTTTGTATTGAATTCTAATATCATTTCTCATATTTTAATTATAACTATTGCTATTTAGGTGATTATGTACAAAAATCGTATTAATATTGAATGTGGGTGTGGTTGTGAGTGCATATTTCACCCACATTTTGTGTCAAACTAACGATGTCTGCAAAGCTTCGTCTGCACACGCTATATCTTTATGCTTATGTTTGTATCTCTGAATATGTTTCAAATAAGGCATTTGTCCGGAAGTGCATAACAAGTCTATTGTGTGGAGGAAGCTTTCAATGTGTAGAATGCCACACTTCACACTAACAACTTTTATTACTAATATTTTAGTTTTAAAAAATGCAAATTTGTTGTTCGCAATAAGACTGAGGCAACTACTGGACTATACAATTTTTGTTGCTAATATTTTAGCGATAAATAATTCATATCCCCCTGTCTTTGTAGCTAATTAAGTCGGGTCCGCATTTCGTCACACTTCACATTATCAGAACAATAATGAAAACCACACTCGATAACACTCTCTGATCAATCATTGACATTCAAGTTTACACACAATACAAAAAAATTTACTAGTCCCTGCCTCTGCCACTTATTAATTGGTTCTCCTTGTTCTTCACACGCACTTCCTCCGCACAACACAAGCTAGCTATGGAATCATGCATGTAGAATAAACTTGGAAAATAACTCCAAAAAGGAAAAGCATCTAGTTAACATGTGGTAGTTTGTTGTTGTTTTGCTAGCTTTTATTGTTTAATAGAATGAAGCATAACATAATGCACAATTCTATTTTAGCATTCAAGTGGGTTTTTTTTAGGATGTTAATTTTTTTTTTCATTCTAAAAATAGAATTTATATAGATGTCACACCTTGAAAAAGATATTTTAATGGTTAATCTGTCAATTAACATGTAAGTGCTTCATGTCATTCAAGTTTCATTGTGCCGAGGTTTATATTGTGTGGAGGTGCAAAATTTTCTTAGCTCGTGCTTATTTCACACTGGTTCCTCCACCCAACAATGTATGCATAGCTTCCTCCGAACACGTTATATCTGTAGACATATGCAAAGTTATTGCGAATACTTTTAAGCGTAAATAATGCTTATTTTCGAATATTTTGAATATCTATTTGTTTAGGCTCTTGTGGAAATGCTCTTTGTGTGGATTTCCACATTTTCACCACCTACTAATATTATAGTTGATATTTAGTTAAAAATAATGCATATCAACACTCAATTAACTAAAACGTAGGTCATCCGGTAATTTAAGAAGAAAAAAGACACTTCCATATCAACACTCAATAAATTTTGATCGCACAAAATTTATACAAAGCGATTTTATTGTTATCATTATTGCTAATACTTATCAGTAGTCAATTAAGTAAAAGTTATGCGGAATGCACAAAAGGTTATGTACAAACACGTGTTTCATTGAACAAAATTTTTGTTTGTATGGAGGAAGTCCAATGTATGTACAAAGTTTTTTTGTGAAAAACTTCGTACTTCACACCAAAAGCTTCTATTGTTAATATTTTAGATTGGAAAATTCAATTTTCACATCATTGGACACATTCACAGGTTGCGCTTAAATGATTTATTCAAATCTTAACTCAGATGCATTGTAATTAGAAATAATTTTAATTTTAATTTTAATAAATAACACAATATGAGATATAAAACAAAGTTTCATAACATATAGTCGAATACAAATAAAAAAAATTATTATAAAATCAATATAAATCATTCCTGTAGTTCAATTTGTAAATAACAGCTAGTTCACAACATGTTTAGATTCAAGACATAGTGATTAAAAACAAATTTGTTCAACAAGATCAAAACTAATTTGATTTAATTTATATCTATGATTTTTTGATTTAAGTACGATATTCCTTTTGTAAATATTTCATTGTTCGGAAGAAAGTTGTTGTGATCAGCGAAGCTATTCGTTGTAGTATTCTATCATTAAGAGATATATGTACAAAATGCCAAATCATTGCCAAATGTACAATTTTGTTTAAAGCACCAACGCAACACTAAATGTAACAGAAAATATGAAAACATATTTTTGAAAATTTATAGAAAACACTATGTCATAATAAAATGTCAATGAGCATGGCCATAACTCAGATTTATACGAGAGCATACTAAAAAAATTGTCTTCAAAGAAAAAATTGCTAAGTAGAATCATAATTGTCCAAAGAAAAATGTAAAGTAAATGGATTTTTTTTGTAGTGGAAATTGGTGATATCTACAGCTAGAAAACAATGATATGTAAGATGTATTACACGTCCATGACTCGTTCAAGAAAAAAATTGACCATTTTTTTAATGTAGTCCTTGTCGGGGGCAGCTGTGACTTCCATTTTCATGTTTTTGGTGAAAATATCGTTTTCAGTTTCTCCAATTTCTTCCTGCATTTCAATAATTGGCCTAACATTATTCTTATTGACCTTGGAAAAAATAATTAGCCATTTTTCAATATGTTCTAGAGTAAATCAACGATGTTATCAAACTTTGCTACCATTTTCTGTTTTTTCTCCTACAATTGAATTTGTAACATGTCCTTTGAAATTAATTTACAATCCTCGAGCATGCCCGGACCATCTAAGTCTTTTATAATGTCCATTGCCCTAAAATAGTGCATCATTTCTTCATAGCCTTGTTGAATGTTTGCAATGTTGCAACCACAGGACTTGACGATGAAGGTGACCATACTGCTAGTGGATTCATTAACAAAGAAGTTGAATTTGCAATGTCTTGTAGTTCTTTTAATTTCCTTTTCAACATATGATTTTATGCAAGCACATTAGTAACATTTTTAGTAATTGCATCATTGAAAAATTGTTGCAATACCATGAGCCCCATCATATCAACATTGGACAAGTCAATATCCACATGTTCTTGATCAATAATATTTTCATTTTCAAGTTTTACATTTTAAACTTTCAATTTTTTGTTGGTATTGTCATACTTCGTATTTTGCAATGTGACACGACGTTCATAAAAAATAATGTCCTCTTCTACAATTTGCTCCATTATTTTGTGATTTTCTACTATACGAATAACAACCCATTTAGATTGTTCACTATTATCACTTTCTAGGTCTATAACATTTTCAATGCTTTCCCTATTAAAGACACTTTTGGAATTGGGTGTTTGAACTGTATGCTCATGTCGATGACTTGTTGATTGACCAATAATCATTTTTCCAGAACCAAGATTTTTTCTTTTTTCTTGAGTTGTGGATGATGATGGATTAGTAATAGGTATTGACAGTGAAGATAGTTGTGCAACAGTATTGAAGAACATGTGTCGACGTTTCGAACCCCAACTGGGATCCATCATCAGGAATTTTTTAGAATCCATCATTCTAAAAAATTCTTGATGATGGATCCCAGTTGGGGTTCGAAACGTCGACACATGTTCTTCAATACTGTGGATAATCCGGAACGCTTCTTACAAAATGATCACCACAGGAGTTTAAAAACCAAAATAGTTGTGCAACATTTAGTGATTTTTGTTTTTTTTTTCCTCGGTTATTCTTTGGGTGTCCATTCTTGATATTTGATACTTGATTTCCTACAAATTTAATAAACTATGTGTTGTGTAAACATATTTTATTATAGATTATGACATGCAAAAATTGCATTGGTTCTTTCTTCGCACACGATTTAAGTTATTAGGGAAAAGAAAATGGACATACCAGAGGAAAAAGAGAAAGAAATAGTGAATTGACCAGATGTAATGAGAAAATACAAACCCTTAAAATATTTCTAACCATTGGTAGAGTTCTTGCATGTATAAAATGCGTAATGAGAAAAAACAAATCGCTAAAAAATTCTGCACAAAAAAGAAATATGTTGTAGAGAGAATTGTGAAATAACCTGAGGAGTTGTGAAAATTAATTGTTGAATACTACTGAATCCGCTGAGAGTAATACCAATAAAGTATTTGCTAGAGAAAATGTCTATGTTTATGTTATTTTCTATTAGCATATTCAAATATCGCTTCGTTGATTATATAATTTCAAATAGCTTGCTTTGTTTAACTGCTACTTATATTCGTCTACAATGTCGCATAAATTTTCAATTTATTGTTGAAATGGAAATTGTCAGTTGTTGTTATTTTTCATGTGCAAGCTACCAGATAGGAAACTCTTAATAAATAACAATTGAAAATATAAAATCCAACATTTACAGGAAGAAATAGAAATAAGTGTCGATATTGCAAAACCATCTTCTCCACTAACTGTGTATTTTTTTTTATTTAATATCATTGAAACACATGTCATAAAAATAGAAATTGCAATACAATATAAGACTGTTGTGTACCTGTACTAAGTTGTGAAAGGTTTTCCGATGCATTTTCCATCTTAAATCTCCCAAAATCTATCAGCAATTTCTTGAGAGTCCTACAAGTTTTTGAAATGGCTAAATGCGTATATGCAATAATGATAGAAAAATCTCATGAAAATTATGACAATTAGCTTTGAAACTGCTGAAAATAATTGTTAACAGTCGTAAATGATTATCATGCGTAGACGTGTTTCGTTATTTCTATAAAAATTTATTTAGTTATTGAGTTGACCCCCACTAGTAAATCGTTGACCATTTGTTTTATTTTGATATTGACAAAGAAAATTGTCTACCAGGGCCAAAAAATTTCTCAAAGAGTTATTTTGTATAGGATTTTGGCAAAAATCATGACAAAATTTTCACAATATTCCAAGCGTATTTTTCGCCTTCTGACAAGGCTTTTCATTTACTAAAGCCTGAGAGTTTGACAAGGAGATTTCTAGACAGATGTCTTGTCATGAGTGGATTTCACTTGCAGGTACTATATCTTGAGATGAAAAGATGATTTCTCAGAGAGGAGGAGAAGGAGACTATGCTATAAGACACTTGGGAATATGTGAAGACAAGATGGTCACTGAACAAAAATATTAAGGGACACTAAATCATGACAGAAGTTATAAGATCCATATCACATAAAAGACTCCATATCTTTAAGCCTTTTGGAGGAGAAAGAGGAAGAACATGCAACACCTATCATGAACATACAAAGAAAGTAGCAAGAATAGAAAATTGGCAATGCCACATCATCATGAGGTTCCATGCCATCATTCCCAAGTCATGGCTTGTACAAGTTTCATCAAAGTGTCATATGTGTCAATGAGTCTTGCCACATGATGTGGAGTGTAATTATGTATTTCCAAAAATGACAAAATGTAAATGTATGGAAGTCCAAGAGTCACATGTGGAATATGAAAAGTAACATGTAAACTAAAGAGTCACTAGGAAAAGTACAACAGTCATGTATAAGTTCAAGAGTCACTTAGAAGTCTAGGAGTCATGAGGGAAGCTCAAGAGTCATGGGGATATGAGAGGTCATTGCTCGTGTTATAAATACACCCTCATAACTCAAGAAAAGGGCTTTTGGAGTTATAGACTTTGGAGAGCTAGCCTTGGATTCTCTAGCTTGGAATAGGAGAGAAGATCATTATTTGGAGAAGCAAGAAGTAACTTAGTGTTCCACTATTGGAGCTAATGTCTCACCATTGTAAATGTGTACTTGGATCTTTCACCTAATAATCAAAAGCTCTTCGAGCCAACACATTTTCATGTATTTATCGTGAATATCGTAAGATTATTATTTAGATGTTTGCGGTATATGTTATGTTCATTTGTACTAATTAAATTGAACTATTTCATTGGATTTGGTACTCATCTAGTTGAATGTTTGTTGCATTCGATTTAATGATCATTCTGTCTATGTGAACTCTTTCTATAGATAAATAACAGATATTTCCTTTCTCTCGTGTGCCTCTCTTGGGATAGTACTATTACTTTCCTTATATATACTTTCTCTTTTACTTCCATCTCATGAAAGTCTCTTTTTACACATTGTGATTGGTGTTTCACAGTGTCAACTTACTTGTTTGTTTCAAAGGTCATGTGCATAATCTCTTATGTTATTCATTTCATTTGAGGAAAACCTTAGATTTATGGTGGCCGAGCCGATACTCTGAATGGGGCTCCTACTCCAAAAGGTGTGAGGTCTAATTGGGACTTCAAATCAGGGAGGCCCCCTTGGTTGACATATTTCTAGCACCATCAACAATTTATTAAACAATCTAACAAAAAAAAACATCCAAATATTAATTCAAATTCAACTGGGGATTCTCACATAATAAAACGTCAACACTCCAACAGATAATAAGTGACTTCTCACAAAAGAAAATATCAACACTACGCTCATTAGCATAAAAGTGTGTAATAGTCGAATCCATCATAAAATAAGCGGCTTCTCACAAAATAAAGCATCAACAATAATATAAAAAATAATGGTTGAATTCAATAGATAACAAGTTTCTGCTCATAGCCTAGCAAGCATCATCGACAATGGTAGAAAAAAGCACACGACAAATGGCTTCTAACAAAATTAGGAAACCTACACATCGACAAACATGTATAGAATAATCAATTTCAACATAAGATCCAATAGATCAACAAACAAATTCTGAAGCCAAACCACTTCACAAATCAACTAAATTCATAGATTCAATTGTGATACATGCAGTAGGAACATCCATGCTCTTCATTCCATCATTTCTCCCAAAATATAGCAATTTCATACATCAGGTGGTTCAACGAGCCAATCAAAGGGTTTCATCAAATCAACAAAATAGCTACACACATTCTTCAAAATTTCCTCAACCAAGCGTCCATGGACTCATGGTCCATTAGGACATAACCTCAAGAGGGGTTTCATCAAGCTCACACTTTCATTTTTTTAATAATCTCCCTCTTAAAATCGATGAGGAGGACCTCATTCCTTGTTAGAAACACATCATCAGCACATATAAAAAAAGTCATGGGCTCTTTCGACCAACATTAAACTTCAAGACTTCAAGCCATCTTCACAACTAATTTTTACATCATGGATCAAAACATGCTACAATCAGGTTGATCTTGTCTACTTCGTCTGAGTTCAAACCCCATACAATCATGAGTCTTCTTGTCACTTTGTTCTTCCATCCATTTCCAATGATTTTCCACACCTTGGAAGTATTCATTATCTACCTGCAATCCTCGCTAGGAGGCCATGGAAGAACAAATACAACCAAGCAAGATATACAAAGGTAAGAGAATCATAATGGAACAACAATATAAATGATCAATAAAGTACTTATCTCTTGAGAATATATCAGCTCCTTCTTCATCTTATCCTTCTCATATCCAGTGATTTTCATCCACATTATCAAGGAGTTAACCTTGTTCACATCATCGAGGATTCCACATCATCAAGGATCCCATATCATCATCAAATAGTTAATCTCATTCAAATCATCATCAAGAAGTCCACATAATTAAGGAGTCCATATCATCATAAAGAAATACATATCATCAAGCAGTCTACATCATCAAGGATTCTATATCATCATCAAGGAATCTACATCATCAATAATTTCATATCATCATCAAGAAATACATATCATCAAGGTGTCGACATCATAAAAATTATTAAGGAGTTAGGGTTTATTCTTCCAGGTGGTCATAATTACGATCATAAGCCTTATATTTTTCTTCTCAAAACCCTACCTATGGTTTACAAACCTGTTGACGGGAAAATTTGTCCGGCCAACAGTAGGGGATCTCCCCGGTAGAAAGTCCCAATTAGACCTTAAACCGTTTGGAGTAGGGATCCCGTCCGGGGTGTGGGTCCGGCTACCACTTAAGATGACTTCCCTTCGGTCTCAAAAGAACCTGTTTGAACCTGCGGACATACACTCATTCACATGATATAGAATACAAGATTAATTTGTTAAACACGAATCAAACACTACGCATAGCAAGATTATAGATAAAGCACGTACACCTCAAGAGATGTCATTAGCAACACATCTTTTGTGGGGTAATGCTTGTACGGTAGTCTGATCACAAAAGAAATAGTTCTTTATGATAAGATACCTCTCCACTTCCTGAAAGATGAAACGAAATGCTAACAATATAGTTCATTAACATTCATTAATAGAACAGATAATAAAATGAACATCATTGATACAACACGGATAGCCATGACGCATAAACGATGACATGAATAGTGCAGCTTCTTTAACCATAGGATATTCTGAAACTGTACAAGAAATACGCAAAGTGTTCATACAGCAAAACACATCATAACCATAGGGTATTTTAACAAGACTCTATATTCATATGCTCAAGTGTAGAATCTTTCAATACAATTACATGTAGCTCTTGAGTTTTCCCCTAAAAAGAAAAGCCCTTTTACAATGTCCCGTAGGAGTATTTATAATGCCAAAATTGTCCGTTGGGTTTCCTTGACTGTTCGCCTTATTGACCTTTGGGTTACCTTGCGACCCACTCCTTCTGCGACCTGGGTAGGCGGTGCGACCTGCGACCTAGGTAGGAGATGCGACCTGTGACCTAGGTAGGAGATGCGACCTGCGACCTGTCCTGTTGGTGCGATTTGTGACCTGGTTCTTCTTGTTGCTCAGGACTTGCTGCTGCCGGCACGCGAAATGTTAATGTCAGGGATGTCAACCTGTTGTTCCCTGAGGAAATCCTGCCATGCCTGGTATTCTGCCACTATGGGGGACATCAGAGGTACCTCCTCTTTCAGCCTATGCACACATTCCAAAGCATTTGGTACTAAGGTCTCCCTTTTCTGTCCGATCTGATTTGAGAGTGACGCAAGCTTGGTATAAATCCGCGCTGGAGCGGCGATGAATTGACTGAGATGCTCTTGAGACGCGGGGGGCTCTGGATCAGCTGCGGCCTGCTTGATAGGTTGCAAGAACGATTGAATGTCCTGGTTTACTTGTTCCTAGGTTTTCTCCTCTTCTAATGCCCCAAGCGATGGGATGTGATGCAGCGTATGCATTGAGTCGATACCACTAATCAGGTGGTCGTACGAGGACATCACTTTGTCCAGGTCTTTAGACAATTTGTCTCTAGATTGCATCGCCATGCGGAGTTGAACTTTTGCATCCTGCGTGTGGATCCAGTCCCTCTTAGGCAAATTTTCAGGTGCCTGAGGGTACTGTATTGTCCAACCCATCATCCTGTCCAAAGCCTGTGAAGCCTCTTTGAGCTGATCTTGTCTTTGCCTGGTTTCCATTCGTGCTCTTGCCAGGGGAGCGAATGTTTTCTTGATGGTGAACATTTCACCATATACCTGTCTCATAGTCATTTCCAACACCTCACACTCCTTGAAAATGGCAAGCGAGACTTCATTTGCTGGTAGAGCTTGGTTTCGAAGTTGTTGGACTTCTGCTTGCAATTCTGCTTTCTCCTGCTCTGCTATCTTTTCGCGTTGCTCAGCTGCGTGCAGTCTGTTTTGTAGAGATACTATTTCTCTACTCATCCGGGTTACATTCTCTTCCGTAGCCGCAGCGAAGGCAGTCCCTGCTGATGCTATCATTACCGGATTAGTCCTGGTATCCAAAACTATATCCTTGCCTGTTGACACTGCGGATGATGCAGAGGGACTTTGTGCCAACGACCTCCTCTTCTCTTGACGGATTTTGAATGAAAACTGATCAAATGTGAGTCTGGTCAGGTCGAACACATCTTCTTCCTGTCTCTGGGGTGATCTAACATCGGAGAGTTTTGTACGGCCCAGAGGTATGTCGAGAGGAGTTACCTCAAGATCGTCCAGCATGTCATCCTCCCTTTCCTCTGTGTTCTTCTCTTCTTCTTCCTTCCTCCGCCGTTCAGCTTCTGCTGCTGCTTCTATTTCGGCTCTCTTCTTTTGTTCAGCTGCAGCAGCCTGTTCGGATTTCTTTTGGCGTTCAGCCTCTGCCTTGTCCAGCTCTGCCTTAAGTGCCCGTTCTGCTGCGGCTTGTGCCTCCTTGTCCTCTTTTTCTTTCCTGGCCTCTTTGGTTAGCTTCTTCTTTTGTGTTGCTGTTGCACTCTTTTGGCGCGCCTCCTCATCTTCTTTTAGCTTTTTCTCCCTTTCTTGTTGGGCTTCTGCCTCTGCTTCCTTTTGTTTGATGGATGGAGTTGGCCCTGTGTTGGTTCGAGATTTCTTGAGTATAGATGAAGAGGCACCTCCTAACTGACGTCTTCTGTCCTCTAAGTTTTGATCATCTGGGTCTTCCTGGACCTCGTCAGTTCCCGGAGCAAGTTGTCTTTCAGCATTATACCAGTTTCTTCTCTCATCTTCCGCTGGGCGTTCAAGATGATGATAGGTCCACTTGAGGTTGGCTCTCCGGCAGTGTTCAGCGACTATTTTCTCTGGGTCATATGTTCGGTGTTCAAGTGCCCCCAGCTGATAACTTCTCATTGCTTCTGCCTCTGCTATGACTTCCCTGAAGTCTTTAACTGTGAATGCACCAATGGTGAGGGGCAGAGTGGGCCACGACTTCTTTTTGCCCTTAGACAGGATGTTGGAGAATCCGTGTGACATCTGAAAGCACACCTCCTGAATAAGCATTTTGTCCGTCACGAAGCGAGGCATAGCATGTGGCGCCTTGTAAGTTCCAAAGACTCGGATGAAGGTGTACCCAGGGAAAGGGAACCAGTGCGCCACTTTAACCAG
The DNA here is from genome assembly GCA_034641835.2 of Pinus albicaulis. Taxonomy (NCBI): domain Eukaryota; kingdom Viridiplantae; phylum Streptophyta; class Pinopsida; order Pinales; family Pinaceae; genus Pinus; species Pinus albicaulis. The sequence continues at coordinate 19,664 of JAXQQM020086515.1, forward strand.
AGTCTCCTTGGCCCGCCATGACATGCAAGGGGCGTCTTGGCCAAATAAATGTCTGTACAGAGAGGGAATAAATATTTGGGAAATCTGATCCATATCCTGTTTGTATTTGGACTCCCAAAATACCTTGAGTTGTAGATGAATTGCGCGCGACTGCTCGGAGTCCCAGTTGTGCGCCCATCCCTCAAAATCTACTCGGGCGCAGACCGCATCTAGTAGGTAAGAGGCCATGTAAAATTCGGCAGGCATTCCTTCTTCCGGGGCCAATGCCGAGTTCAAATTGTTCTGCATCGACATCATCAGTATGCCGGCCCAGTTGAAACGGGTGCCATGTGTTGTCACATACTCCATGATAGTAGCCCAACTGCCGCTGAAGGTGGAGCAGTCTGGGCGCCCGTAAAGTCTGCAGAGCATGGCTGCAACCAACTTGTAAACCTTCCTCAGGCTTGCCACTGGGTACTCTTGGTCCTTTTTGACCTTGAACTTCTCGGGCTCTTCCCACCATTGCCTAATAGTATCAACTATTGGAACGGCGTGAGCAACAGCCCACTCTGGAGAGAAATGCTCATTTGGGCGAGGCAGTGAGTAATAAATGTGTGCATCTGAGCCTACTAGTGTAGCAAAAGCTCTGCCTTGGTGATCTCTGATCACAAACTTCTCGGGGTCTGTCTTTTGTATGATCCAGTCTATGATCTCTGGACATGGGAATATGGCTGGATGCGCCCCTGCCAGATGTAGTTTGGACCTCTTTACCGCCAAGTATACTTCCCGGTCTGGGAGATCTTCCGGAAATTCTTCTTCCAGTTTGGCGAACTCCTGATAAATCTGGTACCATCTCATGCTGTCGTCTTTTGAAAAAGTACATAGTGTATCTCGGTATATTGGGGGTGGGGACACCACCTCCAGCTCATCAATTTCCTCCACTATTTTCTTGCCCTTTCTCCGAGATAGCGGGGGCGCCATGTCACTAGAATCTGAGAGCACAGGTATGCACTTTACGTCTTCTTGAGTTTCGCCTGTCAAGTTCAGAAAGGAGTCCCACGATAAGAACGACATGGTGATAAACAACCAGTTACAATTTAGTGATGAAATCTAGCTGCGTTAATTCAAAACTGGACTGCTGAGTCGCTGGGTCGCGGATTGCACAAACTTTGAGTTTTGCGACCTGGCGACCTTGCGACCTGGCGACCTGGGGTCGCTGGGTCGCAAGGTCGCTAAGTCGCGATTTTCTGAAAATGACAAAATTGCGACCTGGCGACCTGGCGACCTGGGAGTCGCTAGGTCGCAAGGTCGCAACTTTCATCAGTTTCGGGGATATGCGACCTGGCGACCTGGCGACCTGAGGTCGCGGGGTCGCTAGGTCGCAGTTTTCCTGAATTGTTCGCTTTTGCGACTTAGTGACTTAACAATTTCTCTTTAGTTCTAAGGGGCTCCAAAATTTTTGAAATGGTAGTCTTTTTTTTGGAGGGTGTTGTAAAGGCTACAACAAATGGCGATTCACTGGACGAACTCAGAGTCTCTGCTGATGGTTAGTCTTTGCGGGGGGAGGGAGGGGCTTATGCTAACTGTCCTCTTTTACCTTGTGGTTGCCATTTACTAGCCTTCGGCATCTAGCTGGGTTGCTCAACCTGCTGGTCTGGTTGGGCGCCATTCAAACGAATTCTTTCTTCAAGTCTCCAGACTGGAAGGGTTGGAGAACTCCAGGCGGCCACAGGGTCTGGTACGATTATTTTGTCCTCATCGTGTTGCTCCGCTGCCAGCGAACCTCTCGGTCCCGGCGGAGTCACTGCCTAGGAATCGTGAACGTTGCTCCGCTGCCAGCGAGCCTGGTCAGTACCCCGGCGGAGCCGTTACATCACCTCTCTGCGCATGAAGCCTTTCTCAATCCTTTACCCTTTATTTGTGTGCTATTGCACTTATTTTGAATGTGCCTGAGGCACTTATTTAGATGTGCTTATGGCACTTATTTGAAATGGCAATTTTGCCTGGGCGGATGAGGGATCCCGACTTATTTTGCTTGCAGAGAGGTTGTTCCTGGTCTAGTATGAGGACTTTGGTTTTTCCCAGATACCCTGTCGTAGCATAGAGTACTTCGTTCCCCTCCCAGCCCGGTTGCCATTTACACTGCATTTTCTTTTGCGGCCACCCTCTCAGACTGGCGAGGTAAGCTTTCCTGCTTGATGACTCGAGCTCGGTGATGTGCTACCTTTAGGTGCAGAGAACAAGTAAGCTTTTGCCGCCTTTGAATTTATTGGGAAAGGCTTTCCATCAGCGTAGAACATGTTGCAGTATGCCAATATGCGTGGCTCTAACAAATCCTTCCTTAGGCTTTTATTTCGTTTTATTTTATTTTTATTTTTATTTTTATTTTATTTAACAAATAAAAGACAAGGAACTATGGTACAAAGCGAGACAGCCCTCGGAGGGCTGCTAAGTGAAATAGTGTTTGAGGTCATGCCCGTTTACCGGGAGGACCTCGACTCGCCCATGAAGGGTTTGCAATCTGAATGTGTGTGATCCTATCTTTTCATTAATTTGGAATGGGCCTGTCCAGAGTGCTTGGAACTTGGTATGCTTCCCCTTTTCCTCATGGGCTTTATTCCATTTAAGGACCAGGTCTCCTACTTCAAAAACTTTGTTACCCACGGACTTCTTATCAAACCATTTTTTGATTCGGCTCTGATGGATGGCAAATTTTTCCCGGGTCTTTTCCCTTTCTTCCTCCCATTTCAGCAAGGTGTCGATTCGGTTTTGCAAGGTGGGACACGGAGTACCATGACATTCTTGGGACAGTTGGAGGGCGGGGAGAGATAGATGAGAAGGGAGGACAACTTCCTTTCCGTACACGAGGAAAAAAGGGGAGGTGCCTAAAGAGGACTTGGGAGTAATACGGTCAGCCCACAGTGCATTGTGGAGGGCATTGTGCCAGTTGTGCTGGTGGGATAGGAGAGTCTTCTTAATAATACGGATCAGGTTCTTGTTAGTGGACTCAGCTAATCCGTTTCCCTGTGGGTAGTAGTTTGCAGAATGTTTTAGGATAATACCATTTTCCAGCGCGAAATCATATAATTTAAAAGATGAGAAATAAGTCGCATTATCAAAAACTAAAGAAGTCGGTACGCCAAACCTGGTCATGATGGAGTGCGTGAGGAATTCTATTACCTCTTGATCGTTGATTCGGCGTAACGGTGTTGCCTTGACCCACCTAGTGAAGTAATCAGTGGCCGTAAGGATATACCGATGTTGTTTAGAAGAGTGAGGTATGATTTCTCCAATTACATCCAAACCCCATTGTTGGAAAGGTTCCTCTACTGCTACTGAGAGTAGTGGTGCGGCTGGCCGTGCTTCTCGGTTGGCGAACTTTTGGCACTGAATGCATTTCCGAACATATTCATGCGCGTCTCTGAAAAGAGTAGGCCAATAATATCTTGCACGCATTATCTTATGGGCAGTGGTATCTCCGGAAAAATGACCTCCAGCTGGTCCGTCATGCAACTCAATTAAGATTTTCTGTGCTTCGTCAGTTTCCAAGCAGCGTAACAGGACCCCATCGTGGTGTTTCTTGAACAACTTACCTTGGATCAGTTGGTGAGATGCGGCTTTTAGTCTTATTGCGCGCTTCTGTCGGGTAGTAAGAGCAGGGTCTATCGTGCCTTGGGCCAGATATCTTGAAATGTCAGAATACCAAGAAGGGCTATTTTGCTGAGGCACATGGTCGCTCTGGTACATGTCGATCTCTTGTTCCCAACATTCTTCTTCAATCTCACGAGCACTTGCAGCCTCTGCGGCCATTTGACATAAGCCCTGTCCTTTAACGGTATGTGCTGGTTTGAATTCCAAATCGTATTCTTGTAAACATGCCATCCAGTTGCCCCGCCTTTCGCCTAGTTCTTGCTGTACGAAAAGTGAGCGGACTGCTGGGTGCGGTACAAAAACCGTGACGTGATTTTTCAAGATGTAGGGCCTAAAATGTTTTACGGCCTTGTAAACCGCATAGGCCTGCTTGTCAATTTCCGGATAGTTTAATTCAGCTCCCTGTAGACCGGTGCTCATAAAAGAAATGGGCCGTTCATCGTTGTTATTATCTTTCTGCGTGAGGACGACCGCAAGCGAGGAGTCTGAAGTGAAAGTGTATAGGATGAAACCCTTATCAAAATCTGGACTTTGGAGGGAAGGAGTTTCAGCTATAGCCTTTTTGATTTTATCGAAGGCCTCTTTCTCTGGGGGATTCCATTGGAATACAACATTCTTTTTAATCATTCCCTGCAGTGGTCTGACTATCTGCGGAAAATCTGAAATGAATTTACGGACAAAATTAATCTTCCCCAGGAAGGATTGCATTGCTTTCTTGTTGCTTGGGGGCAGAATCTGAGCGATGGCTTTGGCCCGTTCCGGATCAACCACAATGCCCTGTTTAGTGATGATGTGGCCTAGCAAGTTCCCTTCTGTCACAGCGAAAACGCTTTTCTTAGGGTTGAGCGATATTCCGTACCTCCTGCACCTCTCGAAGATTTGCTTGAGGTGGTGTAAATGATCTCCCCTGCGTTTTGAAAATACAGTAACATCGTCCAAATAAACCACCACGCTCTGCCCTATTAAACCGCGGAAAGCTATGTCCATGGCTCGTTGGAAGGTTGCCCCTGCATTGATCAAGCCAAAGGGCATGCGTCTGAACGCGAAGGTTCCCCATTTTGTCCGGAATGTGGTTTTCAGTCTGTCTGGTTCAGCTACCAGCACTTGGTTATAGCCGGAGAAGCCGTCCAATAGGGAGAACATCTCAGATCCAGACACAGCTTGTAATATCTGTTCCATGGGGGGCACCGGGTAGTTGTCTTTGTTTGAGGACCGATTCAGATTGCAGAAATCTACACACAAGCGGATCTCACCAAACTTCTTTCACACAGGTACTAGATTCGACACCCATGTGGAGTGACGAACTTTGAAAATAATGCGCGTGTCTAAAAGCTTCTTAAGTTCTTTTAGAATCATTGGCTCCAAAGCTGGATGCACTTTTCTGAGTTTCTGTTGGAAGGGTTTAACACCTTCCCTCATGGGTATTACATGCTGAATGATACGAGTATCGTATGTACGTAGATCTTCATATGTCCAAGCAAATACGTCACGATACTTCCGGAATAACTGGGTGAAGGCCCGCGCCTCTTCATCACTGCAGTCTTTGCCAAGGTTAACGAACTTAGGGTTCTCATCTGACCCCAAGTTGACTTGCCGATGTGCCAATATGGAACTTTTCACTTTGGTGTTCGGAGGCCTGCGGAATCGGTTTTGCAGATCAAACATCTTTTCTAGTGATACCACCCCCTTGGGCATAATGTTCTCTTTGTGTTCATCATTCTTTTTCTGTAACGCGTGCTCATGTTCTTCCTCATCGATTGCCGCGTCCTTGAATACTTCAGTATTGCACATAAAGTCCAAAATCTGTTGATCATCGTTAAAAACGCGTAAATTAGAAATATTGTCTGGCACAGAGGGCCTATATACAATTTCAATAGAAAAACCGTCCCTCAAAGGGGTGAATCTAGCAGCAGCATTGGCCAGAGTATCTGCTGTTGCGTTGTGCATCCTAAGGACAGATTTAATTCCAAATGCATCAAAACCAGAAATCAAACGCCATACCTCTTGTTGATACGCCTTTAAATGTGGAGATAAACAGTGAATAGTGTTGCGTACCTGGCGGGTGATAATATCGGAATCTCCAATGACCTGCAAACATTTTACTTTCAAGTCCAGTGCCTTTTTAAGTCCGAGGATTAATGCCTCGTACTCAGCAGAGTTGTTGGTGCACTGGAACTCTAGCCGACATGAGATTAAGTATTTGTTCTTGTGTGGGTCAAGCAGTATGCAACCAGCACCAGCTCCGTCATGAGTCTTGGATCCATCGTAATACAAGGTCCATAGGTCACTTTCTGGCTCCTTCGGGGAACTAGGTTGTGAAGGGGTCCCTGCTGGTGGTAAGTCAGGAATTACTTGCTCTTCAGTGACAAATGCTACTTCAGATTGAACCTCGGGGCCTATAGGAGACTGGGGGGGTTGGTAGCATCCAAATATGGACTCCAGAAGGCACATGCCGAGCTCTTCTTGTGCAAAGTTGATGGGTTCATTAACGGCGTCCAGATCAGTGACGGTGTGTTTCATATAAGGTTCACTTTCTACCCTGATTTGATTATTCCGCCCCTTGTAAGGAAGCCACAAGTGGGACCAATCGGTGGCGAAGTAGCCTTGTAATTTGCTGGACCAATCTCTACTGAGCAATAGGCCGTATGCTTCCGGAATATCGACCACCACAATGTTGATGCACTGATGGACCCTAGAGTTTGATGACAAGCGGATAATGACATTGTTCAATTCTCCTACGGCGGGTACTTGTGATCTATCGAGCTGTATGATTTTTGCATCAGTCTTCTCCGGGCGGATGTTGAGTTTTTTACAGACGGATAAAGGCATGACATTTGTAGAGGCACCGGAGTCGACTAGACAGTTGTGGACATTGAAGTTAAAAATATCGAAAGACAAAAGGAAGGGAGGTGTGGATCCTCTTGAGTTTGTATTGATGGCGTTTACTATGGATTGTACCTCTGGTCCGCTTGCGCAGACGTGTTGCTTACAGTCTTCGTAGCTGAAGTGTTTTCGAAAGCCTTAAGAATGAGCTCCTTTTGGTTAGTAATACGGGCCAGCTCATCGAGAGAAATGTTTGCTCTTGTTTTCTTCATATCTTCAACAATGTTATAGCTGGGCTCTGGTTGAGGGCTAGGCTCGGCAGAAGTCTTAGAGGATTCTGACGGAAGTTTATTCTTTTGACTCACTCGGGTAGTGTTATTTGGATGTTTCTCCATGGCAGATTGTTTTCCGTTACCCGGGGGCAGGATTTTCCTTAGAAAGGCCCTTTTCTTATCTTCATACGACTGTTCAGGAACAGGTCCTTTGCTTCTGAGGCTATAATTCCGTACGGGCTGATCTTTGGGAACATCTGCCATGTAAATATCAATGGGGGTAAGGTTCTCTCCACCTCGGATTATGTCAAAAGCAAGGATAGAAGATCCTGGTTCTTCGTTAGAGGGTGGATCCTCATCATGATCTGAAACATCATCCTCCGTGACATCTCCTGGAGTTTGGTCATCTAAAAGTTGATTAACTACTACTGTCATGCTGCCAATCCATTGAGGGCACGTTTTTTCGGAGTGGGCAGCTTGGTGGAATGAGCAGAAGTTGTCTTTCCCGATCTCCTCCACATTGAGAGCGGCATTCGTGTTCGGCGGAGGTCTGTTAGTGTTGGGATTACTTTTTCTGAAGAAAGGCTTGGGTGGTTTAGTGCTAGTTGTGGCTTCTGTGCCTTTTCTTCTTAGGTCAGTGACTTCGTTTGTTAAATGCTTAAGCGTTTTGGCCATGCTTTCAAAATCAAAAGCATCTCTATCCCTATCAGTAGTCTTAGGAGTGGAGGACTGACCTCTTTTTTTATTAGGCTTGTGATCATCTCTCCCTTCATGATCGATGGCTCCTATCGAAAGCATATCTTTTTCCACAGCGAGAGCAGCCTCATAATTAGCCGTAAGGTTACCGCGGGCTTCACGTTTAACGAAAACTGCAATGTCTCTAGGTAGGGCTTTGGTGTAGTAGTCAATGGTGATTGAGTCATCCAACGCTAAGTTTGGAGGAAATTTCTGCAGTATGGTAGCAAAGCGTTGGTTGAAGTCCTTAACCTTTTCCTTTTTATGACACTTGATGGTGCTCAGTTCAGTTAGAAGCATGGAAGGAGTTTTATCTTCTGAAAACTTATGCAGGAAAGTGCGACGGAATTGTTCCCATGAAGTGATAGAGGCACTGGGGAGAGAGCGGTACCAAGTGGCTGCCTTGTTTTCGAGGGTATGGGGAAACAGTCGACACGCGACATCATCGGACTGGACTCTCATGATTTGCAGAGACAAATAGAAGCTGCTGATATGATCTTCAGCTAAGGTGCCCTTCTCAGGGTTGAACTTAGGGAGATGTTTCTCTGGATGTCTAGGCAGATCTTGGAGCGGGCCTAAAAGGTTTAATGGGGATTGAGCCATCCAGGCCAGGGGTTGCACTCTTCTCGCCCGCTGGTGTTGCCTAAACTGATGTTCAGATTCACCTTCCGAACCTGAGACCGATGCTTCTGACTCGTGACGGGAGTGTTCGTCCTGGTGTCTCCCACGGTGCAGAAAATCTCTAAGATATCCCAAGTTGTTTACAGGAGGCCTCATTGGGTTTGGGTGACGGTTGCGAGCTTGGTTTCCTTGGCCTCGGCCTCTATCCCCTCTACCTCCGGCCCCTCGACCTCTATTCCTATCTCCTTCATTTCTACGAGCCCTATTTCCCCCGTTAGTATTTCCTCGGCCTCTATCTCCCTCACCATCCCCGGGTGGGGGGTGTGCCTGGTTGTTGTTTGGTCGAGGCTGGTTAGGCTGGGAGTCGGGAAAAGGCTCGGTGTCAGCAAACTCTTCGCCTTCTTGGAGTATAGGATCATTTTCTTCAACGGCATTTGCGAGGTCTTCCAACATGAGATTAACGAGCTCGGGTATGGTACTCGCAATGGCCCCGTTACGGGTGATATTCTCGGGCGGAGTTCTAGTATGGGAAAGGTATTCCATGATTGGAGTGTACCGTAAATTGTTGATAAGATCTCGGGCAGCTGGGCGCAAGGCTCTCAGCTGCTCCCTAGTGATTTCAAAATATCGAAGCTCCCTCCCTGGAATATCTTCAAGAAGAGGAGGGTTAGTTTCAGTGTTTATGACCTCCCCTTGGGGAGTTTGTGATGGGATGTTTGTTGTGTGCTGGGAGGCTTCCATCAGGCCCTCCTTCTAGCGCCAATTCTGTTGACGGAAA